>CM055763.1:7301136-7341136 GCA_029465975.1 Dallia pectoralis | reverse complement strand
TCGCAGCACCTGTGATGTGACGTGCGTTGTAAAAGAGGAATTCAACGTAACATTAATATGTGTGGATATCACACTAAGCCAGGTGGTATTTAAAACAACGATTCTGATTGGACAGCAGCCTCACCATACCCGCATGCAGTGCTCAACGCTGCCAGCAGAGGGTCCCTTCAACATCGGCGGTGACACAGAGCACTTATTTCAGTTTGATTTATTCGCGGTGCGGCTTTAGTCCGGATGTGGTTGCTCTTATTTAGATGAGGTGGAGATGGGAGGGAATTACTTGAATCTTTACCTACACAGTATGTGATTGTAACCCAGTTAATCCCGCTGGAATAACCTTTGTTAGTCAAAAAAGTAGAAAATGGTGCTTTTAGTGGTAGGAGCCTTGACTGTGCCATTTCCCAGCACACATTTCAAAAAGTACCATATTTAAAGGCATTGGAGACCCCTTCGACATGGACTTCCCTGATTTGTTGCGCTCTCGCGAGTCCCTTAAAGCGGTTCGGATGCCTGCAAGCTAAACTGAAATCTTTAGCGTATTTCTTCAAGGCCTTAGCTCAACTAACGTCCTGGTTGAGCACGCAATGTGAAAAATACTAATCAGAATGGCTCGGCTCCGAAGTAGTCATATCGCAACACTTTAAACGACCCTGAGTATAAGACGAGGTCTTAACTACAATTGTGTTACACATTATTCAGCAGAAAAGGTGTGAAACAAGAAGAAAATATTGTCCGTTTTTGGAACTCTAGCCCACTTCATGTTGGCCCTAGAGGGCAACCAGGGCATGAGAGCCCTCTAGTATTATGTGTTTTATGTTTGCGCCCCAATTAGTGGCAGCTGTTTTGTTTTGCCCTAATTGGGAAGCCTATTTAAGTTAGTGTCTGTGTCAGCCATTTTAGTTTTTATTAGTTTGTGTCAAGTTAATCTCTGTCCGCTTCCTGTCTTTTTGTTGTTCTTGTGCTTTATGTTTTAAAAGAAAGCATTATGTCTCAAAGAAGCTCTGGAAGTGTATCTGCCTTCCTGCTGTACTGTGGCAAAAAATATATTGAAAGGAAAGGGGCATTTTTACCTTTCTAAGGAACAAAACTACTCAAATGTTTCCAATCATGGACATCGAATAACAACTGAGGCACATCTAAACCGTACCTACAGCATCATTTCCCAGTGTGCCTTTTTAAGTGAGCTGTACAGTTGCTACCCATTGCTGTATTTCTTTTGACAAAGTGTTATGGTCGTTCAACAAATGAGTTTCTTGGAAAATGTTTCTACTAAAATTACACCCACGATAACAATAAATTATACATTTAATTGGCCTTAGATTATAGAACTTGTTTTCAACTCACGCACGTAGAAAATAGAGAATCTGGAATTGAAATGCTGTAGAAATGATTATGTGACTTGAGATAATTCGAACAATCAATCTCATGATTGATTCTCTCGGCAGTAATGTAAACGAGGCCTTAATCGGCTCAATTAACATCAGATAGGAACAAACAGCTCACTCGCTTATCTTTTGTGTGATAATGATCTTCTGTTAATTGTTATTCGTGGGTTCATATTGTATCTGGCCTCTACATGGTGGTAATTTGCTAGTATGTCTGGAATTCTTATACTTTTTATGTAATAACACTAAAACTAAAAAGCAAGGTGTAATTTTGCATTGATACTTTTGATTTCTAAAATCAAATATATAAATCCTGCCAGGTCATCTTTTTGTCTCTCAACATTCAATGAGACCTCTCGAATCAACAACATTCAACATCAGTGAAATATAAAAGAATAAACATATATCAGCGGACATTTGTGTTTAGTTTAGTTGTGCATTTGAAAAGCAGGTAAGGACGGAGATTCAGCCTGTCTGTGGTGTTGGCATCCCTGGGTAATGTCCATAGCGACAGCTGCATGGAGTCCTGCTGTTACATTAGTGTCACGGACATCGTGCAGAAAGCTGACAGATGGTACAAAGGCATCCGCTGTCAGACGCCATATAAGAAGTCATGACCTAAGATGGGGTTTCACTGCAGTTTCTTTTAGAGACGCTTTGGTACTGTTTACACAAGTAGGTGGTCATATTTACCCACTCTTAGTACAAAAAAAACACAACAGGTCATCAAAAGAACATAACACCAGTTTTTTTCAAACTACACTCATCTGTTGCAAATATCTACATATTGTAAATCATTACACACTTAACGGACATAATACATGACTTCCTTCTCTATTGTTAAAATACCCCAGAACAGGTTAACTATTTACTGAGCTGCTGTGATCTAGCACAGGTACAGTCAGAAACACAAGCGGGTGAAAAAAATCCACGAATCAACGTTTCTTCAAGACTTTTACCTTTCAGAAGAGGCAACTCATTGTGTTTCAGGGAATTACGTCATTTGTGTCTTTTCCAGATGTTGTGGCTTAGTCAAAACACCACAAACAGCATACTCTTTGCAATTCAATTAAATGAGGGTCTTAGATAAAAAAAAATTCTTAAGGCAAATTCACAGAAATAATAAAGAACATTGATTTTACCGCAGACACACATGTTCCTATGGAATAATGGAATGCAATGAGATCACGTTCATTCGTCCACAAGACAGACGACTTAAGGGGGTTTAAAGCCCCTCAAGTCGTTATTTTACACTCATACGAACGGCAAAATCAGAATATTATGTAAAGACTATCTGATTGTAATTGGAATCCTGCAAAATTTGTGAAAATAATCAAAAACACAAAAGAACAATTACACCACTTTATTACCGTATCAGATAGTATTGGACACTGGGCCCCATTACTTATTAATCACAATGTTATTGCAGTCAGCTTTCTCTTTGCGGTAACTTCCACTAAAGCCATTTATATTAACAATGTCCATGATGCTTTATCATTACTTGATAACAGGAAGCGACCGGGGCTGATGAAATTGACTTGGGTCTGATAGCTGCTGCTCCACAAATTTCTGAAGCATCCCTGAAGTGTGGAAAACATTCCATGTGCTCGTTACAATAACTTGGTTGCATCGGTGTGCACACCCATAACCAAATACTTTGTTGAAGCACCTTTTGATTTTATTACAGCACTTAGTCTTTTAGGGTAAGAGTCCATATGCATTGCACGTCTTGACTTGGCAATATTTGCCCACTCTTCTTTGCAAAGCGCTCCAAATCTGTTTGATTGCGAGGACATCTTCTGTGCACAGCCCTCTTCATATCACCCGGCAGATGTTCACTTGGATTAATGTCTGGGCTCTGGCTGCGCCCTTCCAAAATGTCAATCTTCTTCTGGTGTAGTCATGCTATTGTGGATTTGGAGATTTGGATGTGTGCTTTTAGGTCATTGTGCTGAAAGGTGAACTTCATCTTCAGCTTTATAACAGAAGCCTGAAGGTTTTGTGCCAAAATTGGCCTGGTATTTGGAACTGTTCATAATTCCCTTCTCCTTGATTAAGGCCATGGTTCCAGCTGAAGAAAAACAGCCCCAAAGCATGATGCTGCCATCACCATGCTTCTCTCTGTTGTGCCATATTATTTTGTACTCTTCTCCTGATGGATATCTTTTAACAATGAGATCCCTCTGATGCTTTGGATCTCCCTGCAGACCATGGGTTTTGCTCTGTGAAGCACATAATAAAATAATTAAATGTGAGGAAAATCCTAGTGGAACAGCTGACCTTTATTTGTGATTAATCAGAGTCACTCTAAATGATGGCAGGTGTTTAATTACTTCTATTTAACATGAGTTTGGATGTGACGGGTTAATTTTAAACACAGCCACATCCCCAGTTTTAAGAGGGTGTACACACTTATGCAACCAAGTTTTTTATTTTTTATTTTCACCCTAAAAGATTTCAGTTTGTTTTTCAATTTAATTGTTCAACTTTTAAGTCACTTTAAAGGTGGAAAAAGTTCTGACGAGATTTTTCTTGGTCTCTTGTTTTTCACATCACAAAAACCTGACTTCAGGTGAGTAGACTTTATATATTCACTGCACAGTCAGCAAGCTCTTTGGGAAGGTGGCACAAATGAGCCTCTATTGAGCTCAACACACAAATTGTTGTGCTTTAAAAAGTGTTATTTGAACTACTATTGGAGTTGTGTTTTGTGGTCATATGAGACAATATGACAGTATGTTTGGTGAAAAAAGGTACAGCATATATAAAATAAAAATACTTTAAATATTTACTTAAATTAACTGTTTTGCTCCTAGTCATTGTTAAAATCCATGGCAGACTGAAATCCCAAGGAACCAGAAAACACTGACCCCAAAAAACATAGAAATGGTTGCAGGACAAAATAAATAAAAGTCTTACAATGTTTCTGTACACAAATTGTAAACATGTTGTCTGAATGAACAGGGCAGTTCACATGCGCTAACCCATGTCTCTCAAGGATCATGAAATAACACTCATTGATTGTTTTGTATTTTTGGGATTCACTTTGGCTCAATTTCATGGGGAGTGCCAATACTTTATGAGTTCACTGTACGTAACATTTCAGATCAAATCTGTCGAGTCTAAAACACCCATGCCCACTCTAACACTCGCTCCCTAACGATATTCGATAAAACAACGGGGAACGTACAGCTGCAACGCCCAGCACCCAATTACCACGGCGACGACCTCACACGCCCGGGTCAGCGATTCCCACAACAGGAACAAATAGAAAGCTTGCCCTAAAATCCCTGTTCCCAATTACTCTACAGTGAGCTGCCCGGCGGACAATAGCGCAGGTGAGAAGTTGGATGAGGCCCCCGTCAGAGCTGGCGGAGACACAATGGAACGCTGTGTCTTCGACTGGAACAGAGAGACTTAATGCACGGGATTTAGGTCGGGATCTATTCCAAGAACTGGAGTGGTTTGCGGATTACGCCACCCAGGTCTAAAGACCGTGTCCTATGCGTTGGCCATTTGGGCCCGTGCCATTCTTTTATTATCAGCTGATTTTTCAAATTTGTGTTAAAGTTATTTCAATGTTACTTTTACTACCAGTCCTGGTTTCTTTCCATTGTTCGGAGCTCCTCTTTGATTGGCAGCACATTGTCTTCATTGTAATCTTGACAACGTCAGGTTTGGGTTGTAATTGCACCCGTTGTTTCAAATATGTACTCCCACATCCCATGGGTTTATAAAATAACAAAAAATACATGAATGCATGTATTGCAAGCCCGGACCATTGGAAGGGAAAAAAACAACATTGATCCCACATATGTACCATGGGTGATGATAGCGCATCATTGGACATTGCCCCAGGGCCAAAACCAATGCATTCTCTTTCTGATAATCTGTGGAAAACCTTCTCTGTCTACAGTCCAATGGCCTCTCATCCCCTAAACAATTACCCGGCCTGCCTGCATCCTGTGCGTTCAATGCAATACGCATGTGATCTAATATTCCCGATCCATCGCCGCTGGTTCGAGGACAGCGGGGCTGTAACCCCGGGGAACGGTGACGAACGGAACGGTTGCACGAAATGCTGTCGCAAAATCCATATGTGATAAAGTGTCCTCTCATCCTGTAACAATGTTGACCTGTGAACTGAGACTTGACTGTATAACCGGCTGAAACCGTTCGCTCCACAGACTCTGAAATGGATCTGATAGGTACAGAGTGATGGTTTTGCATTGACCCGGGCGGTGAACGCTTCAATGTCACAAGTGTGACCTCTTCAAACGTCGAATGGATGTCTACGCTCAGTTCACTACCATTTACAAGGGACCCTTCTGCACACAATATGTGATTGATATGCCCCTGGGTCGTGTGGAGATGACTTAGTGGGTCAAATGGAGCCTGCAGTCATGGCAGTGGACGGAAAGAAACCGAAGGAAAGAAAGCAGGAGAGAAAAACAGAAAGAGAAAGAGAGAGAGAGAGGGAGCGAGAGAGCAAAGAGAAACAAGGGAATGTCAGAGAGAACGAGAAACGGAGGGAGAAACGGAGGAAGAGAGAGATGAAACAGTGGAAAAAACAGTGAGATGCTCTGCTGAACACACAGAAAGTGAAAACAGACGGGGCTAAAAATAAACCATCTGAAATATTTAACTTACTGACCCAGAAACAGCCCCAGTGTAATCATATCTGTGCTCCAACAGAGAAGACTGCGATAGCGATGCCATGATATTATTAGGGCCAATGGAGACGGTAATGAAATCCCAGTTTGTGGCTGACAGAAGTAAAAACAAGACAAGTTAAACTGTACATCTGTGTGTATATCTGTGTGTTTGCCATAATGTTGAGTTGTTCAGAAACAGCATCTAAAATCTTAGTTTTTAGTGAGTGACTGTTTTAGTGATTTCTTTGGAGTAAAGTGACACTCAGTCCGGATGTTAGACGGAATAAGGACCCAACGATGATACCAATGTAAACCCTCCAAAGAACTGGAATAGGATAAACCCTTTTACATACTGTATAGCTCATTCTGATATACAAAAAACACCATGCATAATAAAACCCAAAAACTTTGAGTTCAAAAGACATTTTGTACTGAATGACTGTTCAAATGAACAATCCCACAGACCCATGTTGAAGACGAGGAAGACGTTTTAGGTAAAATAGTTTTTTCGGTTACGAAGTTCATCGCCTCGTAGCCCTGTGATGTTCAACCTCCACGTCCATATTGAGTTATTGTTAGGGTTAGGGTTAGAGTTAGGGTTAGGGTTAGGGTTAGGGGTGACTCCGGCCTATAACCCAAGCCCTGCTGCCATTACCTTTTGACAGTTCCAGCTGAGCAGCAAGGACGCTGCGTAACACCCTCAATATTAATGTTCTGTGGCTAAGCCGGCTTCGGAGGAACTTTCTCCCACATTAATATTGATGCTGTTGCCATATATCGGAGTTGGGACACTCTTTAAGGATTTATAACGGGAGCAGTGGAGTGCACTCTATGCAAGGGGCCAATGCCATTTTTGGTGAGTATCTCGATGATGGGGACGATGTCTCGCTGGTCGTGGCAATTTCCGTAGGGGAAGGGTGCTCCTGTCCATCCTTGATGAGATCTAAGGGGAGAGGGTGGCCTCGACGCGGATCCAATTCCCTTCCGATGCCGCGAGTCCAGGATGGTAGTTATAAAAAAGGAGCTTTCCATTCCCAGGGATCTAGGACCGCCAAATGGGTTTGTTGGTTCTGGAATAGAGGATATTGCTTTTGGGACAACGTCACGTAACGTCCACAGTCAAACCACACACAGTGACTTGCACACACTGTAAAATAATTATTTGTTTTGGGAATGCATTGCATTATATGGAATGTCAAGTGGGGTTGCCTTATGGCTCCAGGCCTGGCTATTTTGTCATATATTCAGTGATACATTTGAACCGATAAAATCGCAGTAATAACTTTTGAACTGGTATGAGTGGCTTTTACATTTTGTGGCCTTTACATTTATACCCAACGAACAATTATTTCCTAGAACATTTTAACGCAATCCTGCATTATCGATCAGCTTAGATGATTTTGGTGGCAGACAATCTAACTCTATCGTCATCAAAACCCTTTAAAAACACAACCAAATATTTATTAAACAAATGTTTAATTTGTTGTCTTATTATCTACTAAATACATTTGAAATTTGTAGACCAGGCTAGATCAATGAGGGGTTGGTGGCTCAGCTTCTCCCCAGGTCACCGTTACAAATGAGCATTTGTTCTCAATCGGCCGACCTGGTTAAATAAAGGTTAAATAAATAGAAAATACTCGAAAATGTGCCAGTGACTGGGCCGCTGTGTAGCAGCTAAGCGTTGTCTCAATGAAGCCTTCAGCGTTTCATTTGATCACGCGAGACGTGCACGTGCACACACAAGCCAGCTGGACTTAGTGACAGATGGATGAGCAATATCTCCCCTCGAACTACGATGAATCCTAAGCTGAAATGTCAAGCTAACGCTAGCTGGCTAGCTTCATGAAAGCGGGAGCTGACCTGGGTTATCTTTTAAGACGCACTGGATGACTCCGAATAAAAATAAAAACCTTCTCATGATCAGTTCTAGTATAAGTGGTGGTCATAGATAAGGCAGACTCTCCAGCTAACATCCCTCTATTCCATCTGTCCCTCCATTCCCTCTATTCCCTCTATTCCCTCTATTCCATCTATTCCCTCTATTCCATCTATTCTCTCTATTCCCTCTATTCTCTCTATTCCCTCTATTCCCTCTATTCTCTCTATTCCCTCTATTCCCTCTATTCTCTCTATTCTCTCTATTCACTCTATTCTCTCTATTCCCTCTATTCTCTCTATTCCCTCTATTCCCTCTATTCCCTCCATTCTCTCTATTCTCTCTATTCTCTCTATTCCCTCTATTCCCTCTATTCTTTCTATTCCCTCTATTCCCTCCATTCTCTCTATTCTCTCTATTCCCTCTATTCCCTCTATTCCCTCTATTCTCTTTATTCCATCTATTCCCTCTATTCCATCTATTCCATCTATTCCCTCTATTCTCTCTATTCCATCTATTCTCTCTATTCCCTCTATTCTCTCTATTCCATCTATTCTCTCTATTCCCTCTATTCTCTCTATTCTCTCTATTCCCTCTATTCTCTATATTCCCTCCATTCTCTCTATTCCCTCTATTCTCTCTATTCCCTCTATTCTCTCTATTCCCTCTATTCTCTCTATTCTCTCTATTCCCTCTATTCTCTCTATTCCACCCATTCTCTCTATTCCCTCCATTCTCTCTATTCTCTCTATTCTCTCTATTCCCTCTATTCTCTCTATTCTCTCTATTCCCTCTATTCTCTCTATTCCATCTATTCTCTCTATTCTCTCTACTCCCTCTATTCTCTCTATTCTCTCTATTCCCTCTATTCTCTCTATTCCATCTATTCTCTCTATTCTCTCTATTCCCTCTATTCCCTCTATTCTCTCTATTCCCTCTATTCTCTCTATTCCCTCTATTCCCTCTATTCTCTCTATTCCCTATATTCCCTCTATTCTCTCTATTCCCTCTATTCCCTCTATTCTCTCTATTCCCTCTATTCCCTCTATTCTCTCTATTCTCTCTACTTCCTCTATTCTCTCTATTCCATCTATTCCCTCCATTCTCTCTATTCTCTCTATTCTCTCTATTCCATCTATTCTCTCTATTCTCTCTATTCCCTCTATTCCCTCCATTCTATCTATTCTCTCTATTCTCTCTCTTCCATCTATTCTCTCTATTCCATCTATTCCCTCTCTTCCCTCTATTCCCTCTATTCCATCTATTCCCTCTGTTCTCTCTATTCCCTCTGTTCTCTCTCTCTCTTTTCAGCCCTTTTAGGTTTTGACTGCGAGCCAGTAAGTAGGACCTCTTAGGGGACAAAGGGTGACCTCAATTCAATCTGATGTCTCGCCAATCGATCCTCTCTGCAGTTGGCCCGGGCCGCCGTATCCCCCGGAGACAGACAGCTCGCTCGCTTTGTATGGCTGACGTTCATGTTTAAAAATCCCTGGTCTGTTTATCAAGCACAATCTGCCCCTCCCCCTTTTCCGCCAAATACAAATGACACAGGCGGAATCAGAATACACCCCCGCCTCCCACCCCCCCGCCTCCGAACACAACCCCGGACTGTGTTTTACAGGTCGGCCTCGTGCGTATCGCTCATCTGCAGAACCCATAATTGAAGGTGTGTTATGACATATCGAGGAGGCGTCCGGGTTTAACGCACGTGACCGGCTCCCGCGTGTGTGTGTGTGTGTGTGTGTGTGTGTGTGTGTTTTTCGTCTCCCCGGAGGCACCTGGAGGTTTAGCGGGGAGGCGCGGAGACCTGGAACAATTACTGTCAGTCTGAGGTGATGTTTCTATATTGGGGGAATGTGTTGATCTGTGGCCGTATTACTGTGTGCCATCCCGTCACATTGTTTGTGTATCGGATCAAATGCTTTTAAATATCTAAAGGTGCTTCACAACCATGAGCATTCAGAAGTCCATGTGGTCAGGTGTTGGTGATATGTGTCGTGCTCTGATTCTACGTGTTCATTTCAGTCGTAAAGATAAAAAGCAGGTGTGCGAAATGGAAGGCAAGACGTTCAGTGCACCAATGTCAGGGTTTAATGCCCACCCCACCCCCCCCCCGCCTAGCACACACAACTCACGCATAATACACACCCACACGACACACACACACACACACAAAAAACTCACACACACACAACACACTCACACACACACACACACACACACGAGTCACATGTGTTCTTTATATTCATACAGACGGGGAAAAAAGTGTGCCTCCAAAATGGGGGTTGTGGGGTCATGGTGTTTGACCAGGAGTGACAGCTCTGAAATGAAGGCATAAGTCATTCTCCTGCTCACCACTCGAACACACACGCACACACACACACACACGCCATTCTGAGGCTGGTGGGGGGGTGAGAGGGGAGGGTGGGCGCGGGGAACAGGACGGGGATACGGAGGGCTGGGGACTGGGGAGAGATGTTGGTGTGAGGGAGGTGGGGTGTAAAGGGCACAGGGTTATGGGAGTGTTGGGGGAGGGTTGGGAGAGTGATGAGGGAGTGATGGAGGAGTGACTGAGCATGTCCATAGGGAGGCAAAGGATGTGTAAGCCGCTCTCTCTCTCTCTCTCTCTCTTTTATCAGGCTGACACTGAGCTGCCACTCTAACTGAAGGACTGCCGAGGTTGTTTACACATACACCCAGTCACCCTGTCACTCTTTTACGCACGCACGCTCTCTCACACACACACACACACACACACACACACACACACACACACACATACATCACCTTGAACTGAGGGGGTCAAGCACAAACATGTATACCCACACACACACGCACACACACACGCCACCAACGTGAACTGAGGGGTCAGAGACCATGTGTGCACTTTCTCTTGATTGTCTCTCTCTCTCTCTCTCTCTTTCGTTCCTTCTATTTTACTCCCACTCCCAGTCAAACACATACATACACATTCATCATTAAGTGAAAGGTCAGAGGGTTTGTTTACACTCTATCACACACACGCACGCACACACACACACACACACACACACACACACACACACACACACACACACACACACACACACACACACACACACACTAACAGCAGGAGGGCATCAACATTTGGGCTGAACCCTTCTGTGAGAGCTGTGGAATCTCCCACTTGCTTTCTCGTCCATTGATCGATTCGAAGTATTGATTGTTTTCATGGCTCCATACTCAATCATATCCAAACTCGTTTGAGACAAACACAACAACCTCATTCATTGACTTCTCAATGGACTGCAGTACTTTACCCACAATACATGTCTATCTCTCACAGGCGCTGTCAGGCACAGTCTGTCCCCGGTTTATCTACAGTTCATTTACTCTCGCTGATGGTGTGCTGTTTTTGGTGACCACTCGACAGTACAGATAACTGGGTTAAGCGATTATTGTAGATTATTCAGGATGTGAAAATCTTTTTGACCGATGGTCAGAGATTAGCCAATCAGAAAGCATCAGCAGGGAGCTTAAAATACCTACCACAAGAAAACTAAGACGGCACCTTCGACAATAAACCCCACTCCCTTTCAGTGAATTAAATAAACCAGTCACAGTGGCATTGTGCTCTGACAAATACACAGATCACGAAACATCTCCTCATCAGCTCACTTACTGGCCACTCAATTATTCACAATGACAATCACAAATCATTACCGTGAGAGAAAGTGTTTTAAAATATTGTTACATTTTGCCCAAAATGTGTCAAAAGCTGTCGCTTCCAATGAGAGGCTATTGAAGCTGAGAGAAGGACATCTACAACTCATATTCTATTTCTATGGTAACAGAAAAGTGTATTAAATCATCAGATGCACTAGTGTACAGAAAATGTCTGGATGTCAGCCCCGTTCTGTTTTGCTTCATACAATCCCACGGCATGGCCACTTGACTTCTCTCCGTGTGGGGATTTAAAACAACAACAGGATGCTACAGAATTAACATCCTCTGGATAATTTGGGTCCTTGTTCCATCTGTGTGTTTATATAGTGCTAGCTAGCAAGCTGATGTGCTGGCTAGTGAATGGTAAGCTAGCCGTTTAGCTTACATTCGCTGACTCAAAGAAATGGCTATGGGGCTGGCGTGGCCAAATGGGATAAGGGAGGGGAAAATAAAAGCTAGTCTGCGGCGATCCGTTAACAAGGACATGCTACAAGAAGTTTGTAGTCAGTGCATGTAGGTATTTATTTATTATCCGAACACTCAAAGTACCCTCTGTTGTCAAGTGTTTCTAATTAAACACAAGGGTGGAATTCTTGAAAGTGGCAAGTGTATCCATGATGGCACACACTTGTGCCTTCTAAGAAGGAACTCATGTTCCACTATTCAAAAATAAAAGTTCTGTTAAAATAAAATATATTGGTTCGGATATAAACCCTAATTTTCTTTTCATTATATCAGTCTCAGCACCATTACTTGGTTGGTAACTGAATATTCGGGTTCAGACTTGTAAAAGCACTTTGTGACAACTTTGTTGCCCCTACAGCCTACAGCTCAAATTAGCCCCTACAGCCAATACTAACTAAACCGTCAGACAGTTGTGCAAATGGCGGAGACACGCATGACCTTGCAAATTAAGTTCCGAGGGTTGTATGTTAGGGGAAGGTGTCATTTCAAATTCAGCCCAATGAATTTGCCCAAAAGGGAAGCACTTATACAGTGCCGCCACCTTCTGGTTCGGAGTAATTTAGGAACGCTTACCTGAACGCTTACCTGAGGTGATCTGCGCTATCTGAACACAAAAGACGGGCTGCCAACATTGTTTTACAGTGTTATGTATTCCTGGCAGACTAACACGGGACCATCTTAGTGGCAGGTTTTCTGATTAAACAAACCCCTTGAATTTCCATTCATCTGTGAATTGGCTAATTTGATATTGACATTTCAGAATAGAAGTGTAATTACATTTCGGAATAGTTTAATTACAATATAATCCCCTTTGTGATCATAATATAGAATAATAATTGTGATTAAGACTGTAGTAAAACATCTTAACTACAAGTCATGGGAACCAGTATTAGGCAGTACTATATTATAAAATAATATGGGATATAGTTGGTCGGTCGAATGACGCAAATAGCAACAGAGGACAGAGAGGTTATTGTGAACAACAGATTTTTATTTCAATTAATGGATCCGTAGTTCCAAACAAAAATAGAGAAAAAAAACATTCTCTCATAGAAATATTCTGTGGACTAATTTATCGACAGACTGTTCCGCTCTCGAAGGTCCCAATGGCTTTCAGATCCCCATACTCTAAGCTGGTACCCCGGTACCACGTGACAAACCGTGACACTCGCAGCTCACTGATGAACAGGGGCCAGAAAACGATTAGTGGTGATGAAAACACACACAACGATATCTGGGCTTAATCCCAGCAGACGCCTTTCTCTTAGGGGACCATGGTTACTTTAACTGAGGTTTTGTAGGCAAGTGATTCAAATGACTCAGTATCCCGCTTGATTGACCCTTGACCTGTGGTGGCTCCTTCTACCATACACGTGAAGGTCATACGGAGGACATATTGCCTGTCATAACAGGTAACTTCAGATTATGGCACAGTCATAAAATAAATGCCCAGTGACAAAATCTTGTTCTAAGGCAAGTACAACTATTGTTTTCAAATGCTTATTTGTTCAGGCTTTGTAACAATTTGCAGAAACGTTAAATGTGAATATGACTCGGTGGCATGTGTAATGTCATTCCTATGACAGCATTATGCAGGCGTTATGACGGGCCACTTGGGAGTCCTTTAAGTCGCTTTGAAACAGTGATGGATTTACAACAACGCTAGGATGACCACAACCAGTTAGTGACCCTGTCATATTTGACCTCGCAATGTCGACTGAGAAGGAACCAACTAAAATGTACGATGGGGAGTGGGTCAACAAAGTGTGTATAATGGGTAGATTAACATTGCAAGTGCCTATTTTGCTTGTTTGTATTTCTACAACTTCCCACCGCCTCTGACATAAAAAATAAAAGTAAAAAGTCAAATTTTAGACAAACCAAGGGGCATTTCACAGTCACCGCCACCACAAAGATATTCGGAAAAGGTCCTATGCACGTTCTGCATTGGCACTAAGCTGTGTGTTGCCATGGCGACGGGTGGTTGTTTCCTCCGTATATGGGCGTGCGTGTCCCGAGTCCCCGCCCACCTCGCGTCCGTGCGGACGTCTGAGTCAATGACAAACGTATGGACACAATCAGAAGTTTCTCTCATTATAAACAGTGCTAATACACACACACACACGCACACGCGCACACATAGCAAGGATGTCATTTGAAAAGTCTGAGGAAATTTGGCATTCATTTTTAATGGCTTCTGGTTTAGGAAAAAAGTCATAGAGAATTTGGGCCAGGTTCTTTCAGTTAAGCAGCCCTGCCGACAATGACCTCGCTCTTGTCGAAGACGTGTCCTTCAGATGCACAAACCAGTACTGACAACTGAGTGATAGCGTCGCAAGTAGCCGCTTCTCGAGACAAAAAGTCGTCTTTAACCGCGCGAGTCTCACAAGAGCCGCGTGGAGAACAACATAAACACCGCTCGACTGGCCCGTTAGCCGTTACCTCGACGACGTGGCAAAGGCTGGACCGCGATAAACGCGGAGTCTCTCTACTGGCCGCGGTCCACTGGAGACGAGGCGCGAACCGTCTCTAGACCGGTGAACGAGGAATGGCTGCAACGGTGAAGCTCAGGTGGTCAGGTCTGGTTTTTGGCTGAATGCTGGTGGTCTGTCAGAGGATGGATGGAGAAGATAGATGTGGGATAATGTGGTGGGGGGGGGGGGGATGGAAGGACGGACGGAGAGCTGAATCCTCACTGGCGTCCTCAGGGCCCGTTCTCGTTGTAGTGGAGTGAGATCGGCCGGTCCCTCTGCACCGGCATGTAGGGCCAGTTGTAGCTGGAGCCTGAGAGGAGCATGTCACGCAGGAGCGTCTCGATCGGCGTCTTGCCGACCAGGCGGACGAAGAAGAGCTGCTCGATGACCGGCGACGAGACGATGCGCAGCGACGGCAGCCGCAGCAGCAGCCGGCCGAAGCGGTTGGGCTGGCTGGGGTACTGGTTCCTCACGTACTCCTCTAGGGCGCACTGGGACTTCTCCTGGATGCTCTCCACGTGGGCCACGTCCGACAGGCCCATGGCGTCTGAGGAGGTGAGGAGGTGAGAAGGTGACGTTAGGCTGGTTCTTAGCGGTTCAGGGCGAGTTGAGGTCACAATACACACAGTGTTAAATAAATGGGCATAGCTGAAGTTTCACTATCTACATGGAAATAATTATGAAGTTGATGCCATTAGAAGTCTTTTGCCAGCCTTGTGTCCCTGCTCTCACACACTACAGCACCAGTCCCCTGGTGTGTCTCAAACTACTGGGAAAGTGTGTTAAGAGCATTAATAGAGGATTTTTCTGAAAACGGCCACCCAGCACGCTAGTCCTTTTGTCACACAACCCGTTTGCTGCCCCCTTGCCAAAAGTAGTCCTTTTGAGGACAGCTCTGCATAACAAAAGATAAACGTGCTTCATATTTTCCTCAGGGCCAACCACCGCAGGTGAGGGAGGGTACAGCAACCGTCAATTCCACCACATCTCCCACTGAGAGGTGCGGCTTGGTGTTTTTGCCCTCCCCATTTCAGGGGGGTGTCTGTGTGAACGCTTGTCCGTGTGACTTAGTCCTCGCGTGCCATCGCCATACCTAAGCGGGCGCGTTGGCGCACGGGCACAAACTCCCTTTGTCTCGTCCACACACACACACACACACACACACACAGACATACACACACACACACACACACACACACACTGGGGATGAGGATTGTACGCGGTAGTAAGACGGCCACTCTCTGATTCAGGGTGATGGGACTGGGATATAGAGGGGAATGTCAGTGGGCGACACGCGGGGGTATTGAGAATGTGTCTGTCCTCGTTAGCTCATGCAGCCTAGTCTCCATGGGGGGTCTGGTGTCTGACGGGTCTGTGCATCTCACTGTGTGTGTGTGCTTACAGAAGATGAGGACGTACTGTATGTGTGTGTTGGCTGGCTGGAGTTGCACAACGGATCAAATGTGTGCTCAGGGCACCGGGGTTATCTAGGTCATGGCCTTCTTGCTGCAAACAGCCATGCATAATTCAAACCTAGTGGTGGGGGCAGGGGTGAGGGGGGTTGGGGTGAGGGGGGCTGGGGTTGAGGGTGAGGGGGGCTGGGGTGAGGGGGCTGGGGTTAGGGGGGCTGGGGTGAGGGGGCTGGGGTGAGGAGGGGAGAGGGGCTGCCTGGACAGCTTCAATAATAGATGGAAGTGTGCAGGAGAACAGGCTGATAAAATAAATGAGAGAGAAGCGAACGGGGGTGGGTTTAGGCTGTACTCCAAATGGAAGGAGCCAGGTACATGCAAAGTGATTCTGACAAGCTGCGCGACGGCGGCGCAGGGAAAAGGGCGATCGGTGGGAAACAGAAACACGGGTCCGAGACACCTCTGAGATGTTTTTTTTTTCACGCTCACTTCCCCTGGGTCACGAGCAATGAATCCTCAACTCCCAGTAGCAGATCTGACAGCCTTCTGGGTAGTATGAAATCATCAACACGATATACTGGGCCTCAGACAGCACCATTTGCTATAAAAACAATATATACATATGTTACCTCAAAAGAGTAGGTAGTCTAATACGTGATATCTGTACGTCATCCACCTTGATTCCATTGCTTCAAAAACATTCCTAATCACCCGTTGGAAAGGAACTACCACAGGCTATGACGCCAGAGAGTCAGCAATAACCTGAGGCGCCTAGCTCTGGGTGACCACCTGGGTGACTTAAAGGCTGAACAGCGAGCGACACGCCGCCACACCCACCAGAGGTGAAGAGCACGATGGACTTGAGGCAGGAGTACTCGGCCGTGTCCACCTGCAGGGCCTTCAGTTTCTCCACCTGCTCCTGGAAGACGCGGATGTGGTCCATGAACGCCACCACGCGCTCCGCGGACATGGGAGAGGCGTGGAGGCCGGCCGCCGCCAGCAGGGGCGCCACGTGCAGCGGCATGGAGCACTGGGCCGCGTTAAGCACAAACAGCTCGCTCCACGACATGCGCAGCAGCGCCACCTAGGAGACACGAGGGAGGACATTTAGTTGGCGCATAGGGGGCGTGAAGCAGTGGGGATTAAAGCCCCTGTTCATTTGCATAAGATGACTTAACACACAAGATGACATCATCCATAAGAAGCATAGTGTTATTATAGTGGATTGTAGAACGTCTTCATACTTCATGTACAGCATTTGAACAAGGCTTGAACACCGTTTATATTCCCTATGCAGATGGTGGAGGGTCACTATGGCAAGTGTAAATGATTATCTTTTGATGTTATTGACCCCACAATGTAACAATTACACGTTCCAATAATTGCAGACAATACTGAGGCAATATTGTCTGGGCTAAATCTGCGTCGAGCAGCTACAGACAACCTTTGAGAGATAAAACGACCCAATTAATATCACCAGCAGGCAACCGTTTTATATGACCTATGACCCCATTTTACCTGGTCCATGAGCTGCAGGTCAGGAAAGAAGGGGATGTTTTTAGCCCACTCCACAGCGCTGAAGAGCAGCCGCGCAGCTAGCTCGCAGATGTTTTCTATCCCCATCAGGTTGTTTCCCTGCATACACTGGGCCCCGTAACGGGACGTGGGGTAGGGTTCAGCGCGCAGCAGCAGAGAGATGAACCCTGACAGGTAGGGCTGGCCGTTGTACGGGTCGCTGCCATTGGTCAGGTACTGGCCAGGGCTGGTCTGGGAGTTGGACATGCGACCTCTCTGGACAGCTGCGGGTGGGACATGAAGAAAGGGTTAAAACACAAGGGACATATGGTACACGTTTTTTTTTTTACATTTTTAATGATTGTAATAAAACCTATAATAATATATAATACCCAGCTGCAGAAGGAAGGCTATAGGTAAAGAAGGCGAATTTACAAGCAGGACGAAAGTCGGTCGCTCTACCCTTGAGCAAGGCAGTTAATCTTAATTACCAGTGAATTAGAGGGGCAGAAGACTAAGCGCTTGTTAGAAGATAACCGTTCGACAGGTGACGCTGACGCGCTTGAACGTCTCCAATGAATCATCGTTCAATAGCGTGGCTGTACGCGATCCATCTACCCTAAGAGGCTTTATTTCAAACGGGCCCTGGCACAGTGAGTGTACTTAAGACCCGATGCCTCTCTGTCAGCGCACAGGCACGACCGTGTCCAGCGCCAGCCTCCTTGATTTAGTAGCATCCAATTACCGCGGTGTCGTTAAGCACCTCTCTAAGAACGGAGATATTAAGTGCCTGAATCGCATCGGGCCCCGCAGCTAAAAGACGAGTCGTGGACGGGGCACACGGGACCGGTGAATGGGGGCGGTGGGTGCAAAGTGGGGCCAAACGGGGGGAAATGTCCCGGGTCTATATGTGTCGGCACTCTGTCTGCTGACCGGCAGACCCCCGGTGCCATGCATCAATGAGTAATGACAACCAGCAGCCGGTAAAGACACCACGCGGGTCTCCTCCTCTTCCCCCACCACACACCCACCTTCTCCCCCTCCCACCCGTGCCAAAGCCAAATGGCTCAGCCAGAGGGGAAGGGGGCACACAGAGGCCAAGCACAGATCCCCCCCCAAAGGGCTGCGGCCGCGGCGGCTCAAAGACCATTTGGAAAACACCTGTTCGGTCGTCCCCCGGTTTGACGAATAACTCCATCTACAGTTACAGTGCAAGGGAGAGAGAGAGAGAGAGTGTGTGTGTGTGTGTGTGTGGGGGGGGGTGAAAGAGAATGGGGGAGAGAGGGAGAGATAGAGTGTGTGTGTGGGGGGGGAGTAAAGAGAATGAGGGAGAGAGAGTGTGTGTGTGGGGTGAAGGAGAAAGAGGTGACTGGGAAGGCGGAGGCTGTGACCTAAAGAGTCGCAGGACGATAGAAATAGACAAGGAAGTGACATGTGGAGGAAAAGAAAGGAGTGTAAGAGGGGAGGAGAGGGTGGAGAGGGAGAAGTGAGGAGAGGAGGTGAAGGGAAGAGAGAGGCCCGTGTCTGGAAAACACTTCGTGAGTGAGCAGCATCACCTGTGGGTTATCTCAACAGGATGTATTTAATCCAGTACAGCGTGTCAAATCAATCGGACAGAATGAGCCAATAGTCACGTCCACAGAAGACTGTTAACGTACTAATAAATAATAATAGCCATATAATATCGTTTCACCCGCACTCCTATCACTGATGACATTATAAGATACAGGACGTAACGTGTCACTCTTAAAATCACATCCAGAACAAGATTTCCTGAAATATATCTTAAATAGAAAGAGGTTTGTGTGTTTTTTCTATACGTATTAAATCAATGCGTCATATATATAAATAAAAATATATATCCACCAGGACCCAAATCCAGTCAACCCACTTGACTTTTTGAAAATCCGATTCTAATAGCTCGTGCCAGACCCTGAGTACTGTAGTCAGCACGTCAAGCCTGTCCCTTATTTCCGGAAAAAAAATGCCTCTTTGTTAGAGACCAAGGGAATATAATTAAATAGAAAGGGCATAGATAGACAGGCGGAGAGTGGGTGGCATGAAAAAGAGGCAGAACGCAAGAGAGAGAGAGAGAGAGAGAGAGAGAGAGAGAGAAGGTAGACAGATGCCAGCCATAATCTGCTTCCGGATTTCTATTCGGTCAGTTGTGGCTTAGTGTTATTAAACACACTAAAGCCATTTTGTCTAAACCAGGAACAGGAAAACAATTGCACCAAACAACATGTACCCAATACCCCAAAGAGGAGAATTGCAAGGCATCTGACACCATGGTTCTAAAATGGCAAAAAGTGGGCAGAAATAAGTAACGTGTATGATTTTTGCCACCAAAAACGCCACCGTGGGAACTCGGAGAGACTGCAGATTGTTAAGTGTGCCCCGTTTCAGTGCCACGCTGACTCAGCAAAAAAAAAAACTAGACTAGCGCGCTAGTGTAAATGGTTAGTTTAAAAGGCCAGTCAGGGGTTACGCATTACAAGCGTGACAGATTTGGCACAGCCTCATTGGCAACTGTGATCCTCTGGTGCTATAATGGCTTTCCTCGAGTCCCATCGAGGTCTGCTGACAAAAAACGTCCGGCGTTCTGACGGAGCGAGGTATAAACGAAAGGCTTGAAAAGTAAAGCAGTTTGTATATTGTGCGTGTGAGCCCATTCAGAAAAGGGTGAGTGGATGGTTAGTGTGTGACGAGTGTGAGACATTCACTCGTGACATTCAGGTGTAATTCCTGTGCTTCTCACAGTGACTTATTTAGCTTGGGCTCAACTCTGACCCGTGGGTTCACCTCCCTCTCTCTCTCTCGCGTGCAGCACGCAAAGGTCACAGCGAAGGCCCCGGCCCTCCAAGAAAAGGTTGCACCCTTTAGCCTTGGTGAACTACAAATCCACAAAGAGGGAGAGGCCATGGCTGTGAGAAAGGCGAGGAGAGAGAACGAGAAATTTTGAAGGGGACGTATGATGTTTTCTGGTATTTGATAAAGTAGGAGAGGAGATCCACAGAAAGAGATATAGACTCAGGTTAAGTACAGTGGTTTAGGACACAGGTATAGGACACAGATATAGGACACAGGTATAGGACACAGGTATAGGACACAAGTTTAGGACACTTGGATAGGACACAGGTATAGGACACATATAGAGGACACATATAGAGGACATAGATACAGGACAAAAGTATAGGACACAGGCATATAAATGACCAAATTATCTGAGTGAATCTGGCATTGACAAAAGCCTGTGGTGCAGGTCACTACTTTAATATCCACCTGGTCACACTAGTGTGGCTTCGATGACGCAACTATGAATAAGATACTGAAATACAGCCGGCACAGAGGAGAGCCCTGGCTTTCCATCTTTCTAATCACCGATATGTCTCGTCTGTCTATTGCTACAATGGAAACAATCAAAGAACATACTTTAGAGAGACTGAAATCGTCTTATTACATTGAGTTTAAAGACTCACTATCGCTGTTATAAAGACCATTCGTGTGTAAAGTCACCCGAAAAAAGAAATACTTAAAAAAGTACCAATGAATAATGAAAATGCTAAACTCTCAGTAAAGGTTTGTGAACTGTTAACTATTCACCTTGAGGTGTCAAACAAAGGCCATATGCACGGTGAGCTTCATTGCTCCACCCACTTTCCCCTCGACCACTCCTTTAAATATTAAACCTGGCCATGAG
This sequence comes from Dallia pectoralis, assembly GCA_029465975.1. Classification (NCBI taxonomy): domain Eukaryota; kingdom Metazoa; phylum Chordata; class Actinopteri; order Esociformes; family Umbridae; genus Dallia; species Dallia pectoralis. The sequence goes on along the minus strand of CM055763.1, from coordinate 7,319,949 downwards.
AATATCAGAAAGGCCAAAGTGTTTTGCTTCGATTCTATTGGCCCTTCATGGTCTATCACTTGGAGGTTGCTACGAGGCATTGAATTATGACCTCTGTCAATGTGGCAGACACTCCGCTCGAACCTCTCACACACACAGATTGGATTGGGGGCAAGTGAAAGAGTCCTGTACCTTAACGTAGAGAGACCCATTACAACACTGTCAACGAACAAAACGTTTCAGCGTCCCAGCGTTTAGACGGCTAACCTGTCTTGGCTTTTGATAGCCTGCTCATACAAGCTTGACAACAAGTATTGATTAGTCAATAAAGACGGTCGGTTAGTAGGCCGGGGGTATTTACTCAACAGAGACGTCTGGACTTTGCCTTGAACGTGTCCATTATTAATGTTTTGTTTCTGGTTCACGCTGACCTAAATCTTCCTCTGTGTTCAGTGGGTTTCAACGAAGGGTCACCGCTGTGTGGCGGAAAAAGTCTCGTTGAGTGTGATACGTGTTGGTCGTTATCCTGTGTATGAGTAACTAAATATCAACATACAGCGCTTTCCCTGTATCGTTTCCCCAGCGAGGGAAACACACAAGGAGATACAAGGGAGAGCATATGTATTTAAACTCTGTAATTGAACATTTATAACTGCAAAGGTACTAATACCAATCTACAGAATACGTACACTCTGTGAACAGTCGTAAACTGCCAATTCACTATTACCAATCTACAGTACGTACACGTGTACATCGTTTCTGACCATGACTCTGTAAACGTGCATGTGAGCACGTGAACTGGTATTTGTGTCCATGTCATTGTGTGTGTGTGTGTGGCAGCTGGTAGGGAATGTGTTGTACGGATAGGAAAGCTAATAGTAGTGAATGTAAAGTGTGGCCTGTCAAACGTGTGGCATTTGACCAACAACACAGTCTATATTCATTCTATAGTTGCTATGTCGCTTTAGCAGCCTTACCATAGAGACCCTGTACATTTGTACATTTTAAATGTGTTTAAAAACTTATTTTATGAATTACTTTTCTTCTAACATCGTCTGTAGTGTGTTTGAGCCACAGATGTGCCAATTGACCGGACAAGTTGAAATCTGTTTACCTTAACCGGCTATAGTAGCTACATGTGGTTATGAGAATCTGGGCACATTATAATCTTTCTATTTCACTAGAAAGAAAGTTCCGGATCATTTGAGACCTACTTCAATAGCTGCCCATGAGACCAATGTGAGGTGTGATGCTGAGGACGTGGACTGGCTACTGACTGGCATCACCTAAGTGGCCCGGTGGTTTTAAGATCAGACTGGTCGCAGGTTTGCGCTCATCGAGATCATCAAACTGTTCCATAGATGACCGTCTACCTATAAATACCTCAAGCCAGGACCCTAACCCTCCCTGTCTACTTAGAACGCTGCATTTAAAATACTGACCTCGGCTGGCTGACCTGAATGTTGCTTGATTGTTTTTTTGCGCTTGAATCACTTTCAGATTCGATGAAAAGCAGTAAATAATTTCAATCAATTATTATCAAATCTTAATTCATCATTTGTGGAGCACATTCACAGAATATCTATAGACAGCAAAACCAAATAAACTTCGATCCCAACCAGCCCGAACAACTGTCAGTCAATTGCAGAGATTCTCTGTTTGTCCCTCTCTCTCAGCTCCTCAGTGTCTCTCCTTCAGGGTATAGGATCAATCCATTTAAATTCCCGTCCAATCAGAAGAAGAACCAAATTCAAATTAAACTGTTTACTCATTGAAAAGCATTAAACATAAGAGAATTGTGCTTCCTATCCTATTGAATTGACGCCAACATTGACGTTTACTCTATACATCAATCGTTGACACAAAAAAGGTTTTTCGATATCAGATATTCATGCATGTGTGACGTAAGTGTGAACTTTAATCTAAGTTGCACATAAAGGGGTCACCCAATAAGAAGAGATAGATCTTAAGGAAACTCACGAAATGTTGAAGCAAGATACTAGGCTAAAACTTAAAAGTTCTGCGGGTAGCTCATAAATTAAATAAAAAATCATTGTGTGTAATATAGACTTGTTGTACAATAATCAATCGATCAATAATTCAACTTGCATTGTTCTGCTTTTGGTTTTGATTTAAGTGTCAAATATCTCCACCCATGGTCTGGACTCGCATTTGTATTTACTAATACTGGCAAAAGTAATCCAGTGTATTACCACGGCTTACTATGATTATATTTACTCTGACGTAGTAATAATAACATTTGGTCTGTTGATGACGTGTTGCTATAAATAAATTGAATTGCCGGCAACACCAATACATTAGTGTCAAGCATGTTAACAATCCATGTTTGAGAATATCATGATATTATTTATTTACGCAATTGTTATTATTTTTCCCTTCTAGCGTGTTTCTGTAAATCAAATAAGATATTTATGAGACGACAACTAATAGCCTATATGCCTGGCAATAGCCTCTTACATTCTTTACACCAGTACCAGAGTAAACACACGTTTATAAATGGCTATTACAAAGTTAATTATTGATAGTTTAAACAATCAATTTGAGATCATTTCGAATCCAAATTCAGGATAGGAACATAGCATCACTTTCTAACATATGGTTAAAAACGTCCGTGGTCGACTACAACATTACCTTTTAAAAATACTGAAATTTGACCATTTTAAAATACATTTTACTTTGGCTGGACATTTTCTTGTGGGGGAAATGTTTTGAACTATTCCAAAAAGTACACGGATTATAACTTGAACAAATCACTCTGCTCTTCAATCCGCCGGTTGTTTTCTATATTGTAAAATAAACTTATGAATGTCGGATCTTTGGTAAAAATATATTAATTAGCAGTCTTACAGCATTCTCGTTGGTGTAGGGGGTTTCAAAACACATTTATATTGCTGCATTTTTGCATGTTACTTAAAATATCCTCACCATTACAGGGGCATATAATTAATTGTGAGGTGGAAACAAATATTAAACAGTGCCGTTTATTCGTATCGTTTATTTTGGCTATAGGTCTATAGTCAGCTGTAGTTGGAAAAGTAGTTTCTGTGTCGTAAACACTAATTATTGGTGAATCAATCTTTCCTATCATCATTTACTACAATCTCGTTTTTGTCGACAATGCAAACAACTGCAAAACATTTAGATTTAAATACATTATACATTGGAAGTTAGTTTGAAACAGTGCATTAACCACGTGTCATGTTAAATTTCAACCTAACACATTTTACATGTTAAGTACGGACACTGTACACTGTGTCCAATAGGACAGAATAATGACGACATGTTTTCACTAAAAGACTTGGGACTAAGTATTGCGGAATATTGGTCACTGAGAGTAAAACAACAAAACAAATCCCTTCCGAAATGTCCTCTCACAGTAGTTAATATCTAATGGAGTCAAATAATGATCAGATAACAGCGTGTTTATGTAGATGAAAGGTCAACTGGCTGTGGAGCGTCAGGCGATTTCCTCGGGTTCATTCAGTCGGAAAGCGGCATGACCGAGTGCATTTGCCCCGCAGTGCTCTGCGAGAGTTCCGTGTAACACTAGACCAGATCCCTTACACGGGTATTTTAGGTAATAGGACCGGCATTTTAGGTAATAGGACCGGTATTTCCGCATCACGTTTATTGCAAAGGTCCACGGTGACTCACACCGGTGAAATAAAGATTTAAAGTTCAAATTATGGATAATTGGGTCATGCGCACACGGAGGCTTTAGTGATCTTATTCTAAAATGCTCATGGCCTACTTGTCACTTACACACACACACACACACACGCGCACTGGAAGTTTCTAACGTTTGTACTGACAAAAATGGGACTTTTTTGCACTGTCTGTAGTCATTGCGTAGAGCCATTTTGGAGTTTACAACGGCGCACGTGGCAAGTGTAGCTAAATAATAACAGTATTACACCTATTGATCACCAATAGGCCAACAAGGGGGGGAGTATTTAAACCAAATAACGGCACTTACACATGCACGGTGTATTTGGTAGGGAACCCATACAACCAGAGTAACCAACAAGCAACACCATCCAACATGAGACAACGCACTGGCAGAGCTTTTGCGAGCATTCCAGTTTGCCATCATTTCGCTTGGTATTAAGCTGTAATTATCCCCACCAGAACTCGTCTGATTGAACATGAAGCTAAATAATAATTAGAAGTGAACCCGTGTTCATCTATCGCACTAATTGACCCGTACTTATTCACGCACAATGCAATAAATGTAGCGGAACCCTAATGTGGCGTCATAGGTGTCGGTGCAGCAAGAACCAGAATTAATGGGAAAACAAAGGGAGAAAAATAACTGCATACACACATACATACGGTACTAATGGGAAATACAACGGCATCCGAATATCTGAAACCACAATCGCGTTTTATAACCATGCATTACAACTCTGAGATTATGTTATACATTTACATGCATGTAGCCTACATATAAATCAAATCCTGGTGCGTTCACTCAATCCCAAATGTGGCCGTATACCTTCTCGTCTCATGCCGACTTTGAGGCACTTCTTCAGTCGGCAGTACTGGCACTGGTTCCGATGGTGCTGGTCAATGGGGCAGTCCCGGTTCCCCCGGCAGGTGTAACTGAGGTTCCGTCGCACCGAACGCTTGAAGAAGCTCTTGCAGCCCTCGCAGGTGAACTGGCCGTAATGCTTGCCACTGGATTTGTCCCCGCACACCATGCAGTCCACGTTGGGGAGCTTGTCCCCGGAAAGTGCGTCGTTCCCCGGGGTGGAACCGGAGGGGGTTCCCGGGGTCCCGCCGGGCTCCTGACTGCAAATCTGCAGCTGGGACCCCGGATCCGCGGAAATGTTCTCTTGCCACTGATTTACTACCATTGCCATGCTATCCTCGAACCCTTCGGTTAACCCACAGATAGAGTCCAACTCCGAGGCGCGGGGAGTAGATAAGAATCCGTTCTGACGTCTTGGGAAAAAGGCACCGCAAAAAAAGACGCGTTCAACTTCCTCCAAGAGAATGGCCGTATACTATTATGTAATATATTTGATATATAGTTGTTTTCGATTTCCTCGTATTATACGTATCTTCTGTAAACTTTTAGCAAAGTTTTCGAAGGCAGCACCGCATCAACATGACCAGCATTACGCAAGAATGGAGCGTGCTCTCTTCTGCCCGGAAATCCATAAAACACGCTCTCTCCCAAAAACCTCGGGTGTCTTAAAATAAGCGACCGATGTGCTCATAAAATTGTCATTTTCACAATGATGCCAACGTTTTGCTTTAAAAGCCACAACATGAAAGACAACACAAAACCATTTGGCTATAGACTATATTTCAGACAGCAAAACGCTCAACCAGAATAATTCATATACCGACATGCAATTCCGAATGAAAAAATGCATTCGTCCTTCGATTTTGACGCGACACGATCAGGTCTGAACCGTACCGTCCATAAACCATGGACGCAGGTGCTCTTTTGATATAGATATATAGTATGTTTACACGCAGATATATTCGCTGATCGTGTACTTCACCCGTCGGCTGTCGGTCCCATCTCTGAGAATCATAGTTGGAATTTGGGGAAAGTGACACTAAACAGCCGTGCATGTACGGGTCACCCCCTCCGCCCTCCATATAAGGTCAGCACGACCATATAAGGGATAACTCCTCCTCCCATTGAAAACGTTGGAGCAAGGAACGAGCGGATTCAATTGGCCAGGGAAGCAGAAAGATGTAAAGAGCTGTCCAATTGGACAGGAGTCCATCATCGAACTTCTGATTGATTGAGTCGATGTTATTATTATATAGAAGAGTAGGCTGCCAAAAGTAAGAACAGATCCACTTCTGATAGGCACATCTATTACAATTAAGAAATTAGTCTTGTATAAGGAAATCAATTTATTAAAAAAATCTGGAAATGGATGTGCATTGAATTTCAAAGAGTCAGGCTAAAAATGATTGCCGTATAGTCTATTCAAGTGGTATGCAAGTGGTATACACGTGAAATTCTTTAAATACGTCTGAATATCTGTCTTTCTGACCTTTTTAATATACATTTTATTTCCATTGTTTAGTAGAACCCAATTTCAATTCAATAATCCATAGTTTAAGCATAATTGGCATGACCAAAAAAGGATACTTTAAATATCCCTACTCATAATAAAGTCAATAACCCCGAATGTTTCATGAAGCCTATTGGTTATTGGTATAAACTTCTCGCAGAAATATTATAAATTGTGACAAATCTAAATGACATACTTCTCACAAACTGGTAACTTACCGTGACTGTGTTTTTTCTTTTTGCATGTTTAATAAAAAACATGCACTTTTTTGGAAATAATGATACGTTTGTAGATGACGACAGCGGAAATACATGTGAAAGCTGAAAGGGATTTGTCAGTCTTTTATCCTGGGGAATTTGAATAGCTGATGTCACTCTATAGCCTATTAGTAGTTCTCCTAATAAGCCAATGTGCACCTATAATAGGCCTATCCATCTGTAGCCTATTTATATCGACTGTCGGCCTTTTAATCAAAGGCAACAATTTCATAGTTTATAATTTCGGAAATTGCGCCATGCAGTCCTAAACTGATACGTGAGACCTTTGAAATGTAAAATGTTGATGACAGCATTAAGGCCTATAACAACTTTGACATAAACAACATTGTCGCCTAGGTTTTCTCGCAAAAGGTCTGTGAGAGTTAGTCCATCAACGAATGTCATAATATAGGACCTTTAAATGCTCCCCCCGGGTGCGCCAAAAGTCAGCTTTATCACATAAGGCCAATAAAACGTTGGCTCAAATGGAAATGCCATTAACCCGTTAAAGCAATTATGACCTACATTAATTTATGCAATTAAAATACGGACATTTAGAAAACATTCTACTTGCCATAATGCTGTTTTACAGTTTAAGTCAACATGCTGAATACGAATTATACCACTTTGGTCTTTATAAAATAATACGTTCTACATTAGTCTAGATCTATTTTGTGACACATTCTAATATGGTTGTTTCTATAATGTATGTGTGTGTGTGTGTGTGTTCAGTGGGACTCAAGCAGTAGCGCACTGAACACAGCCTGGGTGTTTCACATAGGCTAAAATCGTAATTAATGTCGAAGTGATTTCCCCATAGTAAAAAAGCACTAAGGACGGGGACCTCTCTTAGCTCTAAGCCAGGTTGAGTGCGGTGCTTCATGTGCCGGAGGCAATATAGTTGGCCTCGCCGCTCAGTATAATCGTTGTCACATGTAACCTTACCTGTCTTCCAATTAGCCCCTTGACTTGCTATTAGAGCATTCCATGGACTGTAGGCTTGTGACCAAGGGCACTTTTAGCTTTGGAGTCCAATAATTATGGTGTAATTCAATACAGTAGTAAAGACTTATGACGAAGGGTGCAGGAGTATTGAGCAAATATCATTGAGAAAAACAACAATTAACAATTCCATCTATAAATGCGCTTTATGTGTTTCATTTAATACCGTCTTCCTTCCCCTTAATTTGTAATAACATGCATTTAACATTGATTGCAAGTATCGTTTTCATGGACTGTTAAACATTTGGTATATCATTCACATTAGGGATGCACAAAAACATTCCATGTGGTCCTTATAAAAGGAACACTTTAATGGTGTCTTGACAATTGATTATTGTTAATGTTAAATAACAGATACATTCATAAAATTCATAAACATTTTGCCCACTTAAATCACTGAAGAAAAATGCAATACAAATACATAATAAATACAACAATAATATACGATAAAAACTTAAAACATTAAAAGCAGACAATAAGCAAAACATAGAGCTATCTACAGTGATGTCAGATCCAGTAGACAGGTGAGCAGACTTTGAATGCTTTATGTCTGTAGCTGCGTTGCTTCAGACCAAAGAGCCACACAACTGAAAGCCCTATTACCCAATACGTTTTAGTAGTCTGCGGTCGTGCTGCTGGAAGGAGATGGATCTGAAGGAGAGATGGGTTTGTATGGGACAAGAGGGTAGAATGGTGGCGCGTAAATCCAAAACCATTAGCGGCCCCATGTCTGAGCCTTGAGGGACTCCTATGCGGAACACCACTGTGTCTGACCTACTAGGAACTAGGAGCCATCATAAATAGGATGTAAACCAGTCCAAGCATGTCACATTATGCCATTGGTCCAGCAGTATGAGGATACTTGCAGACCGAAGAATCAACTTATACAAAGATCTTATTATAGTTCCCTACAAACAGGTAAAACAAAGTAATGTGTATTTCTAGAGTTGTCATGGTCAGGTCCTGCCTTTTCCAGTACTGTGAGTTGAGAAGTAATACATACAAAGAGAAAGTGCTAAGCATTTTTCATATCATCTTAAATTGAATCAGCTGCAAAACAAAATGGTGATGAAGAAGTGCCATACTCAAGTATTGGATATCATGAAGTTGACAGTACAGACACATATTGGATATATGTATGATTCAACCTTAGTTCAGTTCCATATTTTATTTAGCTTTCAATTAAGTGAAGTTTTGCAAAAGATTAAGCATTGACACCACCTATAAGGACCCTAATGCTTTCGAGTTCAAATCATGACAGATGCATTATATTTTTTTCTGGAAGCATTATATAACCATAACTATTTTTGTTGTCTAGCCTTACCCATAACCTTAATCCAAACTTCCACCACATGAAAACATTATCTAACATAAACCGTTTTTATTGTCCACCCTTACCCATATAGTCTTAATCCTAACCTCAACCGTTTTTGTTGTCTAACCTAACCCATAACCTAGATCCTAACCTAAACCACATGAAAACATTATCTAACTTAAACCGTTTTTATTGTCTAACCTTACCCCTATAGTCTTAATCCTAACCTCAACCGTTTTGTTGTCTAACCTTAATCCTAACCTAAACCACATGAAAACAGTATCTAACCAAAACCGTTTTTGTTGTCTAACCTTAACCGTAACCTTAATCCGTTATCTTAATCCTAACCTCAATGAAAACATTATCTAACCAAAACCGTTTTTGTTGTCTAACCTTAACCGTAACCTTAATCCGTTATCTTAATCCTAACCTCAACCACATGAAAACATTATCTAACCAAATCCGTTTTTGTTGTCTAACCTTAACCGTACCCTTAATCCGTTATCTTAATCCTAACCTCAACCACATGAAAACATTATCTAACCATTCATTTGTGTCCATCGTCACTCTTAACCCGGAGTATTAGGAGCGCTTCCCTCCGCAGTTTGGGAGTCAACATCCTCATCCCAAATGGACACTCCATACTAAGTTACAGAACAGAAACAGAAGATGTAATCCTAATCCCATACTACTGTGCACTGGTCTACGTTCATTCGTAGGAGATGTGTGTTCGGAATTGAGCGGAACAGTGGGACAGACTGAATATAAATGATCGCACACAAAGTCAGTTAGTTCATGACAGAACAGAGGTCCAGTAACCATGGCAATGAGCACTGGATGCAGTTGGTCCCGGCAAGATCTTTGATAACAGACAAAATCAACATATGAAGGGATTGTTTGACAATCAGATCCAAACATGTTCAAGGGTTATTTGATAGTCCCGTTAGAGATACATTAAGTGGTCTTAATCCAGTAGTCAAGAGTGTCAAATTTTCCAGGACTTGACTGGAACAGGGACAGACTGAAATGTGCTTCATGTCCAGGGATTTTACATGTATGTTTCTGTGTGTGTGCGTGTCAAAATGAATTTGTGAACGTGTTTACTTTACATATTGGTCTGAGCTGACTGTTTTTAGGCCATGCTGTTTCCTTTGGCCAATTGGGGTTGATTAAGAGGTGAACCATGGAGAACCATGGCGTCCTTAAAGGAGATTTATCTGTTCCTACATTGACCCCGTAGGGGTTGCTTCCCTCACCCCAGTGTCCTTAGGATTTATTTGGTTATTTGTTTATCTGCTGGATGGGGTCACTTGTTTCCCCACTCCATTTTCCCCTTGTTTGTTCATCTCAAAGTCATTCCTCATCATTTTTCGCAGTGATTATGACGTTGGTGCCATTTTGCTGACTAAGTTATGACAAAAATAAAGGCTCCGCTGAGTCTCGTGACCTTTGACAAAACCAGCGAGACTCTCCCAAAAATTGTTGTTTTTATTTAACACGTATTTTGATATCAGTTCAATTTTGACCCCTGAAGAAATGGCTGTTTTTCTTGACAATGCCGGCTGACAATTTCAATTTACTTTCATATGAATACATTCATTTCAAGTTTCCTATGTCCTTAATTTATTCACGAATGTTTGTTCTAACTAATAACTTAAGTTAATTTAAGTACATAACTTAAATTAGTCCAAAAAGTGCATCATTATTTAAAATGTACCCTTTTACAGTGCATTTCAATTTATAACTACACCATAACAAGTATTGTAGATGACTGTAACAACAACGCAATACAATGTAAAGTAACATGTCAAAGCTGGTTATTATAGTCTATAATTAAATAAATAATTAAAGCTGTTACCATTTGTGACAATACATCAACTAACATCAGAAGGCCATTGTATTGACTTATTTAAAAAACTAATGACAAATAGGTGCAACATTCAGAAAGAAACTATTGCTGAAAAATAAGTGACTGATCAGTCAAGTTGGAGTTTATAAGCAAATAACGTAATGAGCATATAGCTGTGAGCTAGCTGTTTTTGAGCTTTGTTTATGACTGTTTGTGATGGAATATCTGCACATGCATTGCCTTCGGATATAATGCGGACTCTCTTCATGTATCATTGTGTTATACACTTAATTCATAGTTAACAATCATTTCTTATGTTGCCCTCAAACAATCAATTCACAATACACAATGATTCAGGTTGTTGTCCTGCTCAAAGGCAGATCTTCGGCTCGGTCTGGTGTTCTCTGTTCTCATCAGACTAGAGAATCTTTTTCCTCATGCTCTCATGAGAAATGTCCTTCAGATGGCATGTCATATGTCTTTTACTCAGGAGTAACGTCCGTCTAGCAACTCTGCCCTAATTGATGGAGTGCTGCAGAGATGGATGTCCTTAAGACAAGTTTCTTCCATCTCTGCAGGGAAACTCAGACTCCCTGATTGGCCAATGGGTTCTTGGTCACCAACCTGACCACGGCCCTTCTTGCCTTGTTTTTCAGGTTGGTCGGACAGCCAGCTACAAGAAGATTATTCGTCCAAAGCGTTCATTGCTGTGCTCCTGGGAACTCTCAATGTTTTTTTAACCTTCCCTATTCCAATGTCTCGACCCGATTTCAATGCTCTGACAAGTATTGCTTAGGGATGGACCTCACATAGTGGTGTGTGTGGCTTTCCAAATCATTTCCAATCAGTTGAATTTGACTCTACTTAAGTTCTGGAGATATCTCCAGCGTGATCAAAGGACAAATGACCCGTCGCGAGTGCAATTTGGAATGACAAAGGCTCTGAACACTCTTATGCAAGTGTGATATTTCAGATTTTAATTTTCAATGAATTGCCTCAAATGTTTTCTGCTTCATCGTTTGAGTGCTATTGGATGTAGATTGATGGGAACAAAAAATATATTTTATCAAAAACATGACTAAAGTATTGAAAGTACAAGGGTATGAAAACTTTATGAAAGATATTATTTATTTTTGCAATAAGGCCTTGAGGGGCTGTGGTATATGGCCAAAACACTGTGGCTATGAGCTGTCCTTAGGCACGCACATCCATGAGGTTATATTGCTCTTTTAGAATGATTTCCAATGCAAGAAGGGCAGTAAAAAATGACGTTCCAAAGCTATAAGCTAATCATCATTCAGTAATCATCAAATATCTCTTTTTATTCTTTTAACAGGGTCGGTAGCTTGTTTTATTTTGGTCACAGCATCCAAAGTTGGCTAAAGATATATTATTGAGCAATGTACCTGCGTAGGTAAGATATTGGAGTAATCTTTGACAATATTAGCCATTATTCCTCAAACAACCCACACATCAAAAAGGTTTCCCATACCTAGTCACAGTTTTTAACAGCTTATAAAAAAATACTTGGAGAATTTTGTGGAAACCTGCCCACTAGTAAAAAGAAACGTAAAAAAACGTTGTTAAACATTTAATTACACTGTTATAACACACCCCTTGTTATTTCAAACATTTTATTTTGATTTCATTTAATCAAACCACGAAAATATAGACATAGCCTCTGTGAAACATAAAATAGGCCTTGTCTTTATGCCACAGTAATTCTAAACAACAGTTTGCGGCCTTACCTTCTGTAAGAAAGTTAGTTTGATAAACACTTGAAATATCAATCTACTAAACGAGTGGAAACTTTCTCCCAAAAGTCTTTAAAGATTTTCCACCGTCTTTCAGACACACATACTTACTCACACCTCGTCAGTAAGGGGCCAGCGGCAGCCTTAGGTCTGTGGGCTTCTTCAAGGGGGCTATACAGGGAATGCTATGTGCTAGCATGACCCGACATGCCTCTGAAGCTGGAGGGGGTCTCGACCTCTGAACTCGGGCTCCAAAACTAGGAAGATGAAAAAAGGGTTTGGGTGCGAGGGTTGCTCCTAAACAAGGGCTTCTGTTTCGAACACTCCAGGAATGTCAGTTCCATAAAAAGATGCCTACTGAGAGAGAAATAAACAAAAAAAAGAACGAGGTGAAAGTGGAAGACGCGGAACTTTGACCATAGCGCTTTACTTATTCGCCCAAAAAAAACTATAGGTTATCGGATTTCCACACCGTTTACGACGCTGACAGGGGGCTCGGTTTAAGAAGTTGTTAGTTAACCGAAATTGCAACAACGAAATGATAGAAGCATGACTCCTTCGAAATGTCAATTGCATGCTAACATAGTTTCAGTGTCTTTTTGTTGGGCCACATGACGGCCGCGTAAGTATGTGCCTGCGTAACTCGTCTCGTCAGACTGTGTGAGGAGGCCTCGAGACAGGCGGCCTTGTGGTCTGGTACAACCGATGTTCCCACTCTAAGGCGTCGGGACTGTGACCAATGGGCTTAACAAGGCTATGTATTCGGGGCAGAAAACGATACTCTTCGCCCTAGCCTACTCCTCCTCCACCTTCATAACGTTAGGTTTACGGCCGCTTCTACCCTGAACTGCGGTCATGCGATCAGGCAATAAATTAACCCCTGGCCCTAGCGGAGTGCAAAGAAAGCCTGCGTATCTGGCACACTAGCCTAGCCGGAACAGGACTGACATGCAATGGCTACGGCCATGTCAGCAGATAACCTTGTGTTTGACACTGTTTACCAGTGAAACAAGCACAAAGACGAAATGCATCTGGACTGATCTGGAGATCCCAGCAGAGATCCCAATTCGTTCCTGTCGGAACGTCGTTGACGCAAGCCTGGCGACTGTACGTCCCCCGGAAGGGGCTAGCATTTTAGCCAAATGTGCCGATAAGGACGCAGACAACAGGAAATGAGGCAGCAAATGAGAACAATGCATAAAAAAAATAGGAATACAGAGTCCTGAATAAGACGAATTCATCTCCCGAGTGTTTTTCTTTTATGGGTGCGAAACAAGTGTAGTTGCGGTGCTTTGGTTTGACACAGAGTTATTTTCACCTCACTTCTGGCTGTTCACCGTCTTGTACATTCTATTTTGTGATTATGATTCATGAAGGGCCCTCGACAAGGGCAAAGCACACAAGCTTTCACGTGACGGATTTATGACTGATCTCAGGCCTGCTCTAGGCAATGATTGCATCAGATGTCGTCCATGTGTCTTGGCGATAATGGAATCTCCACGAGGCACGCTGCAACCTGACGTTCACTCTCCGGGCCCCAGATCACCAAAATAACCGGCGCATTTGCAGAGCCGCTCTGTTCTCGCTAACGACCACTCGGAGAAGGTTCCTCTGTTCTAAAAAGGTTCCTCTGTTCTAAAAAGGTTCCTCAGTTCTTAACAAAACATTAGGCCACCAGGCCTGGTCAGTCCAGCCGTCCTCCTCTGCACAGTTAACGTGTGCAGGGGTGTAAAAACGCCAAATTCCCTCCCTGCAGTTAAAATCTCAGACGGTGGTCTTTAACACATTCTCCCTCCTCTTCTCCCAATAAAATCTTCTGACCAACAGTTGACCTCCTCCTCTCTTCCATTCCCTCCTTCGTTCTCCCTAGCCTCCAGCACTGAGACCAGCTCGCCGAGCCAATAGGAACCAGCAGCTGTGCAGAGTTGGGGTGGAATGAATCGCGGCTGGGAGCAATGTGAGGAGGTCGAGGTCACCGGGGTCATGGCACTGCTAAAGTCATCGCTGGGGCTCCAATGTGGGGCATCACTTCCTCATCAAAGGCAGTGCGGTGACGTCCAAGGCCCCTCCCAACCGCCCACTTTGGCCCCACAGTTCCTGGACTCTCAGGGTCGAGACAGCCCAGAGTTAATAAAGTGATACCAGGTGTTGACCAGAGTTTTTTTCTTCTGTTCCCTCTTTTTTTACTCCTTTACCAAAATACCCCCCCCCCCCCGATTTCAAACTATGGGATCAATCCTGCTGAGGACGGGACATGGGCGCATGCTATCTAGGAGTGGTAGCCACATACTGTCTATTGATATAAAAACAGACCTCAGATGAAAGAGTTACAAAGACATTGAAGCCTGGGTTGCGTTAGCACGTTAGCACATTTGATTGTATTGGACACACTAAGCACGGGGGAGGACACAACGTCCTGTGACGGGAAGCTGAATAGCATCGCAGCTCCAATCGACGTCTACGACAACACGGGTGAACTGAGACAATGCAGTGGATGAATATGTACCATGTAAATGCATTTCAGCCAAAAGGTCTTCAATGCCACAACCCGACCAGTACCAACCACTCCCTTCCATTGTGTAAGTGGGCATGGGGGTGTGCCCTGGTGGTAGAGGAGGAGCTGTGAAGACAAAACTCAGAGCCAAGAACGTCTGAGAACATGTGAAGAGCAAAACGCAGCGAAGTCGTAAGTGAACAAGTGCTTGCAGCCACAGCTGTGGTACTAAACAAGATTCCCCGGCATGAGTGTGTGTGTGTGTGAGTGTGTGTGTGTGTGTGTGTGTGTGTGTGAGTGCATGGTAAGTGTGTGTGAGTGCATGGTAAGTGTGTGTGTGTGTGTGTGTGTGCATGGTAAGTGTGTGTGTGTGTGTGTGAGTGCATGGTAAGTGTGTGTGTGTGTGTGTGTGTGTGTGAGTGCATGGTAAGTGTGTGTGTGTGTGTGTGTGTGTGCATGGTAAGTGTGTGTGTGTGTGTGTGAGTGCATGGTAAGTGTGTGTGAGTGCATGGTAAGTGTGTGTGTGTGTGTGTGTGTGTGTGAGTGCATGGTAAGTGTGTGTGTGTGTGTGTGAGTGCATGGTAAGTGTGTGTGAGTGCATGGTAAGTGTGTGTGACTGCATGGTAAGTGTGTGTGTGTGTGTGTGCATGGTAAGTGTGTGTGTGTGTGTGTGTGTGTGTGTGTGTGAGTGCATGGTAAGTGTGTGTGTGTGTGTGTGTGAGTGCATGGTAAGTGTGTGTGTGTGTGTGTGTGTGTGCATGGTAAGTGTGTGCGTGTGTGTGTGTGTGTGAGTGCATGGTAAGTGTGTGTGAGTGCATGGTAAGTGTGTGTGTGTGTGAGTGAGTGCATGGTAAGTGTGTGTGAGTGCATGGTAAGTGTGTGTGAGTGCATGGTAAGTGTGTGTGTGTGTGTGTGTGAGTGCATGGTAAGATAGCCGGCAACATACACATGCAGATTCACCAACAACTTCTGCAGCTGTACCCCTATCCTGTTAAATGTGGGGCTCCTAATTAACACTAATTAATTTCAATGACAGACAAGGGCCCATTAGCTGGGCTAATCCACGGTTTACATTCTCCCCATCTCCCGGGACCCTGCTGGCCAATTCACACCCGAATCACAGAAAGGACACTTCGTTACGAAGCCCGGGCGGCATCGAAGCCACCGCTCTCTCACAGAGTTGCCGATTAGGGCCTTAGGTAGAGAGTGCCGGCCGGATCAGAACACATCATTCAGCCTAACCCGAGGACTGGAAGCACAGCCCCCCCCCCGCATTCGAGTTTAGAGCCCTAACCCATCCATCAATGACTCGTTTGAGCTCTTTCAAGATCCTTGTTGTTAAGCGTGAAAGATCTGATTCTGTAAAAAAGACCTCAGTGTCTGGTATATATGGGACTGGGCCGGTTGAGAGGGGAGTGGGGTTTCTGTTGGAATGGGCCGGTTGAGAGGGGAGGAATGTTTCTGTTGGAATTGGCCGGTCGGGGGAGGGAGGTTTTGGTTGAAACGGACTGGTCAAGGAGAGAAAGGTTTATTTTGGTCAATGAGTGGTTCCTGTTGGAATGGGCTGGACGACAAGATGTAGGTCCCTATTAGAATGGGCTGGTTGAGGAGAGTTCTGTTGGAATGGGCTGGTCGAAAATAGGGAGGGTTCTGTTGGAATGGGCTGGTGGAGAATAGGGAGGGTTCTGTTGGAATGGGCTGGTCGAGAATAGGGAGGGTTCTGTTGGAATGGGCTGGTCGAGAATAGGGAGAGTTCTGTTGGAATGGGCTGGTCGAGAATAGGGAGAGTTCTTTTGGAATGGGCTGGTCGAGAATAGGGAGAGTTCTTTTGGAATGGGCTGGTCATGGAGAGTTCTATTGGAATGGGCTGGTCGACAAGATGTAGGTCCCTTTTAGAATGGGATGGTCGAGGAGAGTTCTGTTGGAATGGGCTGGACAAGGAGAGTTCTGTTGGAATGGGCTGGTCAGGGAAAAGGAGGGTTCTGTATAAGGGGCTGGTGACGAGTGTAGGGAAGTGAGGTTAGGGACCGGGGGCGAGGAGAGGGTGGTGTGTGAGGGTCTGAAGCAGGGAGGAGTGGGTGAGACTTTCTGGTTTTGGAAGTGGAGCTGGTGGGTGTAGGTCCTGACCTTATTGTGTTTCTCTGTGAGATAGCCCTGTTCTCTGAGCCTGGCCTGTGCAGCGGAAGATGTCAATGGGACAGTGAGAGGAGCGCTTGTTCACTGTTACACTGGCCAGGAGGTCTGGGAGAATAAAGCAAAGAAATACGCCTATGAAATGAAAACTGCATCCCATAATCTGCCACTCACATTTTGTGCACGAGTCAAATACGACAATTTACATTGAGACGTTGAAATGTCATCTACCCTTCTTGAATACTTGGGTTAACAGACAATACACACACTTGAGGCAGCAATGCTATTTTGTTGCTTTCTTCAATTAGAGACCTGGTGGCCCAACGAACATAAAAACCCCATCTCCTTGATCATAAGTGAATTTCACTCACACAATAACGTAACTACTACCGCCACGCTAATGTAACAAACATGGCCTGTGAGAAATGGCGTCGTGCTGACTTCGCCTGCGTTCGCACGTCGCAATGTTCACATGCTACACTAATCTCCGCAGATTTGCCAGACTTGCTGTCCGTCTCGTCCTCCTAGGAATTTTATCGGCCACAAAGAAACTCCACGCTGCCTGCCTGTATGTTCATAAATCACTCTTTTTCCAATCATACAGATGATCTCCCCCCGTTTACTCAAGCGCTTCCCAAGGCATCAATCGTCCGACGCCTTTCTCACTCTTCTATTCCGAAGCTCTCGGAAAGTAAACACAATAAATTCCGGCACGTAGCCAGGTTGTAGGTTCCGGTGGGCCGCGTTGTTTTGCGGCTCCGCGCATTAGAACAATGGAAACACAGCTGTGCGCCTTATTCGGGGTCTGGGAGCCTCTGGAGCCTCTGGAGACCGAGAGCACATGTTCGTTAATGATCAATTACAAAGGCTACAATAGGGGAACTTGTCACCAAGGGCTGGAGGTCTTTGGCATCTCCAATCCCTGGAATAACCCAGGGTGTCATCCTAAATTGATCGTGGATGAGTCGACCGTTTAGGACCATTGTGTGCGAAATCGGTCAATAAATGCTTCGTCCATTTTGGGATTTCTAAAGCCCTGGCTGTGGATTAGTCTTTCACAGGCTTGTAGGAAAAAGTATGTGTAGATGTTTAACTGGGAACCTCTGCGTGTCTATTCACTCTTTATTGAGGAGTAGGCCAGTTCCAGCTTGTCTCTCCTTTTTTAACTTTCCTATCGGTTGCTGAACTGCATAATCCACGGACTCCTCCTTAGAAGCTAATTTACGATTTTAACAAGTTGATAGTACGTGAATGACATGAGCCTACTGCTTACATCGTATATTATTGGGTCTCATGGGTACCGTATTAAGTTATAGTTAACTAATTTGAATGGCCTTTCGGCCTACTTGGGTCATATTCCTATATATGCTGTTCATTAATTAGCCACTGGGTTTTTACGTTGTTTTTTTACCCCGGCGACGGTGTTATATTGATCGAATCAGGGCACTATGAAACAAACCTGAGGGGAAGGAAGAGAATTCAGCAGCTGATGTAATAAGTAAGCGAGGATGAGCTTCTACTGGCATACTAAGAATAAACATATGCACAGAAGTTTCTGGAGCTTTAGTGAAGGAGATACTTATTCTTTAAAAGTCATTGTACAGCCCCTCTGTGAACATTTATCTATACCCATTGATTATTGACGAATAATACTGGAAAATATCTCAAAAGCTTCCTTGAGTACTGCCATACTCCAACGGAACACAAAATTGAAGCGTATTTGGAAAAAATATGATAATGTTTTTTAATGCAAAAGCAGATAGGATTAAATATTTGGCTCTTCTGGTGAGATAGAACATGCTCTGTTAATAAAATGCTTTTGTTAATAAAATACTTTTGTTTTCTTTTGATCATTTAAACTAATGAAATGTCACTTTCTGAGGCAATTTCTGATTGTAAAGAAGTACGGCATCTAGCTTTAACAATTAAACATGGACTGGATCTGGAATTCGGATATTCTTTTCTATT